>RYFJ01004101.1:0-45055 GCA_003991445.1 Oryza meyeriana var. granulata | reverse complement strand
GAGTGTCTCGGGTACCGGGTGTTGCGTGTTGCGGGTGCGACGGGTACTTGTGGGGTCGTGTTGTGATTGCCGGCAATAGGAGAAGATAGTGGTGCAACTGATTTATAGGGGTCGGGCGACGCTAGAGTGACGGGGAATTGAGAGGGTGTGGTCGGTTGTTCGCGGGAGTTTCCGATATCGTGCAGTTGATGGCGGTGGCATGTAAGCATCGGTGTCGTGTCGGGGTGGCGTATGCAGAGGTCACAGTGGCGGCAGTCCTCTTAAGGCAGCAGCGGGCAGGGTGGGGTGGGCGGCATGATGGTCGACATGTGTCAGCTGAGGCTTGTCGCGGATGGGGGCGGATGTATTGTTGTCTATTTTTCGACAATTTTGTGTGTTTGTTTTTTTTGGGTTTGGGTGTGGGTGTGGGTTGGGTTGTGTTCTTTTGTTTTTTTTGGGTTTTGTTTTTTTTTGTTTAGGTTGACTGAAGATTTTTCTTGGTTGTTGAGTGTGCCCGATTGCATGTGGAGCCGTGCCGGGGTTGGTATGCGTGAGGAGGTAGATATTGTGCTGTCACCTGGTGCATGCTGGCGGAAGCGACACTGAGAGTGTGCATAGGGGCGGTTTGCATGTAGGAGGGCCTTTGCGATGTGAGGAGGGAAAGGTTTTGCGGTGTGGTCGCTTCTGCGCATATGGTCTGTTGTTGGTTGTCTATGGGTTGGGACGGGCAGCTACGAGGCGCTGCGGTTGGGCTCCGGTGGGTGGGTGTTTGTGTTTGTTTTGTTTGGTTGTTGGTTTCTAGAAATGATATTTTTGTGAGTGGGGATCCGTCTGGGCTTTTTTCGCGCTGGGGTTTTTGTGGTTTGTTTCCGTTGTTGGTTTTTTTTTTGTATTTTGTTTTTTTTTTTTGTGGACTTGATGTCTTTTTTGTTGTGGGTTGGGTTGATTTCTTTGTTGTTGAGGTGTTGGGTTTGGTGGGGGTATGGTTGGTTTTGTTTGGGTTGTTTGTGTGTTTTGGGGGTAGGATGTTATTCGTATGGTTTTGGTTGTGGGTGGTTTTGTTGGTTGTTCGTGGGTCTAGGGCATGCGCAGGGACAGGACAACCAGAGAAGCGGCTCAGGCGGTGCTCGCGACAGGGAGGAGAAGGGATGGCCTAGCGAGAGAAGAGGCCAATGGCCGATTGCGGTAGAAGGAGATAAAGGGAGAGAGACTGTGCTGGGCCGCGAGAGGTAGGGCGGCGCTATTTTGAACAAGTAAAATTGTCTAAGATTTTTCAGGGTTTTTTGGAAAGGGATATTTGAATTTTGAAATTTTGGGTTTTTTTTGGTTTAAAAAAATCTCAAGGTTTCTAGAGTTTGAAAAGATTTTGAATTTTGGTAAAGAATTTTTGAGTAGGAGGAAAGAAGGGAGATTCCAAGGAGGATTTGAATTTTCAATAAGTTCCAGGAATTTTGAAGATTGATTTTTCTTTGGAGGAAAAAAAAGAAAATTATTGAGACGGTTTGAGAGGGGATGTTGAATTGGCAAAATTCGTTTTTGAAGTTTTTGAATTTGATTTAGGATTTGATTCGGGGAATTTTGTGGGGTCTCAAGGAGGGTAAATTTGAGATCTTGGCACATAGGTCCCTTAATTTACATTGCAAAGATCCAAAATTTTTAAAGATAATGGGATTTTTATTAAAATAGTTTTTTAACATCACAGAAAAATCGGGGCATTACAGCGACGGGGCAGCGCGTGTGCGTGCCGAGGTCAAGACGGGCGGGTGCCGAGGCGGCAGGCCGCGGCTGGGCCGGGCCGGCATTAGAACAGATGGGACTGTGGCCTACGGAAGAAAAGGGAAGAGAAAAGGAGAGAGGGTGAAGATGGGTCCAGAGCGATGTCAGCCAAATGAACAGTACCTGAGGAATATTTTTCGAGGTTAATTGAAGATTTTTGGATCGCATTTTTGAATTGGGATTTGAAATCTTAAATGACTTTTTGGACTCAGCAAAACAAAAATTCACGGAACCAGAGAGACATAATTTGAGGAAGAGTTGGAATCTAAAATGTGCACAAAAATTAATTCAAAATCTCAACAATTTTTCAAAATACTTGAATAAAAACCAAGTGCTATAGTTTCTCTGCGTTATATGATCTTGTATTTGAGTTTTCTACAACAGCCAAATATAGCGAGACGGCGGAGCCAGAACCAACTCAATATCAAGAAAAAGAAATTTGTCGATGCATATTGATGACGGGCGAATGGAGCGGCGGCCTGTCCGATTTCTGTTAGGCCGTATGTTGGCGTATTGCGATGTTGGTGTCAGGAGGGGTGCAATATCCGATCAAATAGAGTGGAAGGCTACTCAATATTATCATTTTACGACAATGGGGTACGAGCATAAGATGAGTCATCAAAACTCCAAGCAGATGCCTTTTCCTCTCCGCAATAAAACTGTCTGGCTTATTTTGTCTACTCGGATGACCGGATATATACTCTCTACGACAGTAGCAGGGAATTTGTCAAAGAGCAGCCTTCTTCCACCAATTTTGCTCCTCCTCTCCAGCTACATGTGGCTTGGTTCGGTGGGGGTGGTTGGGCACGTTTGATGACTTGTTCCGGATAGGAGGAAAGCTACGTTGGCTATGAGGGGAAGTGTCGCGCTTGCAGTGCTTGCGCCCTTCGCCGGCCCCCGCGGTTTTCAGCTTCAGTCTGAGCCGAGACGGGTGCGTTGCGAGGGCCACGGGGTGCATGGGTGCGGGCGGTGGTCGAGAGCACTGGGTCTCAGCCGGGGTTTCAAGGCAGGCCGCTGATGGGGGTTGGGTTGGGGTCTTCGCTTCACGTGCGGGTTTTCTGATGCCGAGGGGTGGATTCGCCCGCCAGGTGTTTCCCCCGCGTGTGGGCCTTTTGGAGTAAGCGGATGTGAAGTAGGACCGCTAGGAGGAGGAGGAGGAGGAGTGGGATATCATCGGGTGGTAAACATCGGTCGGAGCGCGTGTCTTGGGTTAGTTCGCATTCGGGTTAATCGGTGCCTGTCGTGTTTGGTCCGTCACGAGGGGGAGGGGGGCATGGTCTGGCCTTTGCAGCGACGGTCACGAATTTTTTTGATTTTTTAGGATTGAATTTGTATTAAGTGGCAAAGAATGAGATTTTGTTTCAAAAATTTTGTCAAGATCAGACTCCGCCCGCCGGCTCGGTTTTGGGAGGCTGATGGTGTAAAAAATGGCGAGTTCTTCCCCATGGGGGCGGATTTTTTATGACGGTGGCTGGACGGCCGTTGGCTGACGCGTCTTGGAGCGGGTTTCAGCCTTTTTGCAGGCGGGGGTGGCCCGCCGGTCGCTCGGCGAAGAACGGCGCTCTCAGCTATTGGCGCGGCAAGGGCGGCCGGCCTGCAAGGATATGTGCCCGAAAAACCGGCCCATGGGGGAGTCAGAGGGCGGCAAGGGGGCCGCCTGACCAATGTGCCAAAACGCGCCCATTTTAAACCGCCTCTGAAAGGGCGGTTTTTGGGTGCGCGGGGGGCGCTTGCGAGAGGTCGTCTCATTTGCAGGGGCGGGGGTGGTGTTGTCAAGCGCGGGGGGGCGGTTCCCCTGGCGCCTCTATGGTGGTAGGGCGTTTTTTTATCCCGCCGGGAGTATACCCCCCCTCCAGACTCAGGAGAAGGAGTGATAAAATTCCACTCAATTAGAAAAAAACAGGAGAGAGCTGAGGGGGCGAAGATTGCGAGGTTCGCGAAGCCTCTGGCGGGGCGGTGCGGGAGGGTGGGCAGGCAGGTAATGAGATCCAGGTTGTGGTGTTTTGCATTTCTATTTGTAGTGTGAAGTAGATTGAATGGTATGTGATGATTGTAGCGAGTTAGGTGTAGGTGTGGGAGGGTACTATATAGATCTGTGGAGGGTGGTTTGAGGGATAATCTGTTAGGATGACTTATTTTTGGTAGGAGGAGTGTGTGAGGTGTGTAAAATCTTGGAGATAGGGGCACGGTTTTTGTAGGATGGTTAGGGGAGGGGTTGGTACTTGGGTGGAGGTGTTTGGCGGTTCGTAGTTTTTAGCTATATGTTTTCATCGACAGGATACTGTCAATAGGGTGATGAGTTTGTGTGTATTTGCTCGGGCGGATAGGGAGAGTGGGGGTGAGATCAGTGGTTTTCTCAGACGGTGTTTGGAGTTTGTCGGAGTTAGTTCGGATATGTTTGTGCTCGGTGAAGGTTGGTAATTTGGGATTATTGAGGCGGTTTGTGTCCAGTCTGAGAGAAGTTTTGTGATGGCGTATAGGTCAACTGGCTTGATTCGGGGTGTTTGTGACTTTGTATTGCGTTCTAGTTTCCGGCAGCGTGTAATATGACTTATATTGTATTGTTGTAGTCAGTTCGTTGTTGTATGTTGAAGGTTTTTTTGGGAAGGCTGTATTTTGCGAGTGCTTTTAGTGTGGATGGTGCATCTGCCTACTTGGATGATGTATGTGGTTTGTGTAGGGAATGCGGGATTTAACGTGTGCTTGTGTCTCTTGGTGTTGCATGTTGTAAGATTTGCGTCGCATACGGGCAGCGGACAGTGCTTCGTTGGTGGCGCTCACCATTTTTTTGTTGTCTGGCTGGTTGTGACGGGCGGTACCGTCCGTTTCCCGTCTATTAGTATTTATGGATTCATGTCTATCAGCATCCGGACTGGGCCCGCAGGAGCCTAGGTACGGGATGTAGCTAGGAGTGCGCCGCTGACCAGGGATGCCATGTTCATGCCATCGTGGTCCTTCCGAGAGGTAAATTCTACTAGACCTTGCGTAGTCGCGTCATGATTAGTGTTTCTTGGATGACATGTACTGTGTACATTTCAATGTGCTTCGTGCATGGCCTTTGCGGTGCGAGGCTTTCGCACGCGGTAGGCGTACATCTCTGAGGTAGCACTGGGGTGTCGACGCATGGAGTGGTACGTACACTAGATGTGTGGGAACCACTTATGTGTGGTTTCTTGTTGTCTTGTGTGTTTGTGGTCGGGGTGGTTTTTGTGGGTTTCGTTGTTTGGTTCTGCTGGTACGGTGTTCATACTGGGCTAGTGACATAGTGCCTCGTTTGGTGGTGCGGAATCTTTTGTGGTACAGAAGGATCCTGTCAGGGTTATTTAAATTGTTGTATCTTTTCTCTTGCGAAAATCTTTGTATTCTGTAATATATTCTAAGTATTATTTGGTGTAGGCATTGTTCCACTTCCTACAGCGCCATCCCTCTGGGATGGTTTGCTGGCTGCTTGGCTCCGTCACCGCAGGGCGCACGCGGTTATGTGACAGCTGGAAATAAAATAAGTCTCTCTCTGTGAGAGATTGACAGGGTGGGATTTGTGTGTTACGGCGCGGTCGGTTAGGGCAACCGGTCTTTCGTAGGGGAGGATTTTGAGGGTATCGCAGGAACGGATTGGCGCGGAGATCATGAGGCTGATCTGATAGCTGCTCTGAGCCTCGAAGGACTCCACCACCGGACACGTTTGATTTTATTGCTTGGGGACCATCCAGTTGCCCGGACATGGTTGTCCCGTCGCAGACGTGTACCCGTGTGGGGTTGCCGTGGGTGTCGCTGTATCCAACCAGACGGCGGTTGACGTTATCTCGTCCGGGTGACAGCGTGCGACGGCTGGCAGGGTATGTGAAGTCGAGAGAGAGGCTCCTATGAGGTTACGGTCCGGGCGCCTGTCTTGGGACTGGTTTTGTGTTTTCGTTATAGTTTGTCTGTTGTGAGTGGTTAGTTTTATTATTTCTATGATGTGTCTATTCTTGTGCTGATGAATGACATTCTGGTACTTGTGGATCTGGTTCTCATTTTTTCGATCAATTTGTTTTACTCGACGTTATGGCCTCACGATCTACCGTTTCGTGATAGAATTCTGATTCAAAATACTTGTTAACATTTTCTAGGTGTCAGGCTTAGGCGATGTACGAAAGTGACATTCCGAGCTGGTGAAGACTAATATCACTACTTAACTGATCATTATGGTCAAACCTATTGAGTTATTCTCAATCTAATCTCTGATTTGTTGCAACCTTACTTGTGTTTGACGGATGGCTATCGGTCCGGAGCGGAGCTGGGGTCGATACAGTTATGTTCTGTCCTAGTGAAAGAGTGAAGGTTAGGTGGCGGTTGGAGTTTGGTGTTTTGGGTTCACTAGTAAAATGATTGATGGTTTCGCGATAAATTAATTTTTGTTTTAAATTTCAATTTTTTGAGATTCTTTTTTTCGGAATTACTTGGTCCGGACTGTCCGGTATAGTGGTCGGACGTCCGGACTATGTTAGGACGTAAATCAGCGGGGTTGTGCCTCTGCAGTTGCTTAGTGGGCGGGCAAGCCGAAATAGGCGCGGGCCACTGTTGGTCGTTTTGTCATGAGGCGGCAAGGGGCCGTCTTTCTGTAAAGATTGGTTCGGGGTCCGCCTTCGGGTTCTGGTATTTTTTGTTTTCAGGGCGGTCGCGTCTTTTTGCGGCTGCCGGTGTGCGTTTTGAGAGGTTGAGGTGGTTTTGGTGGAGGTGGCTCTGGTTGGGGCCTGCTGTGGCAAAAGGGATTGGTCTGACCGGCCGTGTGTTGGTTTCGGCGGGGTGGTGGTTCTATGATCGTTTCGAGCTCGGGGTGTGATGCGGTCATAGGTATATATTGCTTGGCTCTCGGAGGGCGGAGGGTGGTTTGGTAAAAAATGTCCGGCGTCTCCCAGAGGCGGTCGGGAGTCTAGGGTTTGTCCATTTTTTGAAACGTAAAATTCTTTGTTTGCATTATTTCTTTATTATATGATATAGAATCTAGGAAAATCAAAAAAATTTCGACTGATCACTGCTGCGGATTGGTGTCCGTGGTGTTGCGTGTGTTGTTCTTCGCGTGGACGCTCCGGATTGGGGAGCTTGTATAGAGGTTTCATTCATTGGTGTGGGGAGATAAACTTTTTTGATTGTGCTGTCAGGTGATTTTCAGTTTGTTGGTGTACTGGTTCTGCATCGATTGGGTTTTGGAGTCCTTTGTGGGCCGGATGCAGTGGAATTGACGGTACGTGTGGCTCCATCTTGGCGTGCTTTGCTTGTGGTCCGCGTGCTTTGGTGTTGTGTCTGTGATGTGGCTAGAGGAAATTTGTTAATTAGTAATGTTTGTGCATTTGCGATTGTATGGTTGGCTCGAACTGATATGTACTAAGTTTTTTTGTGTATGGCTATGTTCGGATTGGGAGCCCAATTATTTATACTGTTGAGCTTTAATTCCCTCTTGCGGTACCATTGCATTGGAACTTGGATTGCTTTCATCTCACTGGCACGAGAAAGAAGGAACATCTCATATCCTCATGTTTCCCAATTTCAATCTGCTGCGGAGTCAGGTAAACATGCACTCTGCACACTCCGAACCAAACAAGCTACGTTCTTCTAATTAAACACCCCATCTATTTCACCCAGTCATCTATACTAATTACTTCTCGCTTTTACGTTTAATAACACAATTCTAGCAGCTTAGTTAGCTAGCCAGACAGCTGAGACGCCAACATCCACCCCAACCTTCCGGGAAGCTGCTGCGTGCTGTACTAGGGCTACGAGCTTATCCACCCAATGCATACAGTGGGGAAGCTACCTTGGGTGTGTTTGGTTGTAGTGTAAAACGGCTACGTCGACAGATCGTTCAGATCCGCTTTCTTTTCTTCCGCAGCAGATGAGGCGTCGAGAAGATATAGAAGATCATACCCCTTATCGCACAATCACATTATAGAAGAAGACAATGAACACAGAAGACACAGATATGGGGGTGTTGCTCTCTCTTTATTAATCAATGATTAATATGTACAATGAAGACACGCCTGCCTCTCTATTTATAGATAGAGGAGGCTAAAGATAATAACCATAAATTTATCTTTAACTAATTCGGATTGGTCCACAAGAAAAAATTTTATCTCCTAAAGAGATAAGGATTCTATCAGGTTCAACGACAAGGTCGGATGTAATATGATCATCCATATTTTATTAGATAGGATGTTTCATATTAGTTGTTTGGTTGGGTGGATAGAATAAGCCAATTTTTTGTTTGGTTGGATGGATGAGCATGGATGGAATGAGAACAGTAAATTTATAGTCAATAACAAAATATATTAATTATCACTAATTTTATCATAACTAATACTAAATAACAATAAAATATACTGACTATCATTAATTAGCACTAATATTAAAATAATAATAACTAATTAACAAGGAAACATGTTAATTATAACTAATTAGTGACTAATAATCAATGTTAACAAATGCTGATAAACTCATCTGGCCAATTTTGTCAGATCCACTCATCCAACATTTTTAGAGAATATTTTCAGGGTGGCTGTCTCAACCATCTCTCGCCTGAGAACCAAACACCGTAAAAATTCTGCCTATCATTTTGTATCTAACCTCGTTCACCTAACCAAACATACCCGTAGTCTTCCCTGGTGCATGGGACACGGGGTCTAAAAATTATTTTTTTAATTGCATGTTCTTAATTGCTTATATAAATAAAGTAATAAGTGTGTAATAGATATGTATTGAACATAGGGTACGTAATTTTGTTCATAACTTCGCCCCTGACGACGAACCCATCACGTTCGCGTCGTCCCGTTGTTTCTAGCCGTGATCCCGTCCATGGCGGCCGGGCGGCAAAGCGCCGAGATTTGCATTGCGTGGCGGCCACGGCAAGACGTGGTGGGGCGTGGGCCCCACCGACTCCAGCAAGAGGACGCGGCGCCTCGTCGTCGTCGTCGTCGTAATCTCGATTCGATCCGCGCCACGCAAAAGCCAGAACCGGTCGACTCGCCGCCGCGTCGCCGCGTAATTAAACAACTCGATTGCCTGGTGGGCCCCCCAACCTTTTGGCCGGTGCGTCCGCCAATTTCTACACACAAAAAAAAAACCGCAACTATGTATGCTGCTACCGTGGCAGTGTATTATTGTACTTGATTACTTTAGAGTTTCAATTAGGCTGCCCTTGGCTAACCATGAGATTCTCATTATTTCTCAATCCACGAGAGCGGATTCCACCCATGGCTAGTGCACTCCAATTCATAGTCGAGTCTCGAGTCACAGCCCAGTAGCTGATGGATCAAGATTCATTGTTAATTCCATCAGAAAAAAGATTCATGGTTAGTTTATAGTCTAATTAACTATCTTTATGCCAACTTGGGGTGAGGCCTACCTGCTTGTCCACGTCTAGCCACGCACGCACGCTGTTTTTAATTCAAAGGGTGGAGAAATCGGAGCAGTTCCCCGCATATATATGATTCCACTAGCTAACGTACCTACGTGTAACTTAGTTAATCACATGCTACCACCAGCGCCGTCATTGGTTGCCCTCGGCTATAAGGAAGAAAAAGGGCTTGTTATTGTTGAGATTTCTAACCTAATGGTCGTTTTCTCGAAGAAACATATGTGTTAGGCCTTTAGTTTTATTCGTCTGTGTAATTAGTGAAGTTTGTTGACGCCAACTATATATAGTCGCCTCCTTAAATGAGTGGTATATATATCTAGGTAACTATTGTTAATTATTTCGTCCAGTTGTACTTTTATGAGTATTTCATTTCATCATTTTGTATATACTTCGGTTTGTCAATATAAATAATTTACACAAGCACAATAGAGGGGGTAGTTTTTATAGGCCCATGTAGCACTGATTCACCTGCTAATGAAAAAAAATCAACTTTGTCAGTAACAAGAGTGAATGCTTCATGTGTATATATATCGGGGTTCCTGAAAGGGAAAACCATATGTAAACTTATTTATTTAATTATGAAATAGTTTTCTTTAAGTTTTTTCTGTCTATTTATTTCTGTAAGACTGTTTATGCTAGCGACCCTATAGGAGAAACCTCTTCGATAGTTCTCGTTTATAGCCTGTATCTTGTATAGGCATCAGGAGAACCATTATCGGTAGAGAAGTGTTTCCTTCAGGTGGAACTGCCTGGGGAGAAGATAAATTCTCTGTCAGAAAAAATATAACTAGGATATCTAAGAAGGCTGCTCCTAAAAACAAATAAGTGATAAATATGGTGAGTACCGAGTAGAATAACACAACTATTTATCTTACACCCCCAAAATCAAGAAAGTAAAGTAGAACAAATAAAGCTTAAAGAAAAGACTGAAGATGATAGAGGGAAGCAAAATGCTAGCAAAGAATTAAGTGAAGAAGAGTAATGGAAAGAAAATGAGAAAATGCTTTTAGAAAGTTATGAAGAAGAAATTAGTTTGATAAAAGAAATGGAGAATATAGGAGAAATAGAAGAAAGCTCAGAACAATATAATGATTTTATAAACTCCTTAGATGATATAGGTCTACAAAATTTAGACAATGCAATGGAAGCTATGGAAGTAGACTTAGAAACAGGAAAGAGAAAAAGATATGGTGAAGGATCAGTAAAAAATGAAGGAGAAAGAGAAAGACCAGCTAGAGCAGCCGAAAAATGGCCTCCAGACAGAGTAGAATATTCATATAATTATATCCCAGAACAATATAGGCACATGGGCACTAAAAGAAGAGATTTTAAGAGACCTATAAAATTTCAAAATCAGAAAAGTGATGGTGCTATATTAAATTTAGCCGCGCATGATCCCATTGACTGGCCAAATATTATTAGTATTTGGAAGGGGTTAATAGTTCAAAAATATATACAAAACCAACACAATATAGGGAGCAAAGTAGAAGATATGATAACTTATTTAGAAATATTTTTGGGTGAATCTGCTAAGGTCTTATGGGAACAATGGGTTGAAAAGAATCCTAATAATTATGAAGAGCTAAAAAGAGCTGGTAGTAATCCACACAATTTTGTAAATGTAATATCCAATATTATCATAGCTGAGGATCCAGAACTAGGCTACGCAACTTTGCAAAATGAAAGACTCAAAGAAATAGAAAAATTAACATTGACAAGCTGGAAGGGAATAAAAGAGTTTTCTCAGCACTATTTATATAATGCTACTACTGCTAAACAAGGATATAATAGAGGTATAGTTGAGCGTTATTTTAATAAACTACCTGACCCGTTAGGAAGCATGATTTTCGAAGAATATAAAAAAGAAACCGCAGGAGCCGAGATTAATATCTCTCAAGCAATAACATTTATATTTAAACAATTAAGAAAAATATGTACAGGTATACAAGCTCAAAGGTCTATGAAGTATTCTGATTATAATTTCTATAATAAAATAGTGCAAATACCTTTATCATATGGGGAAGAAAGGCACAGAAGTAAAATAAGCTATAGATATCAAAATAGAAATAACAATAATATTAAAATAAAGAGAAGGTATTTCCTAAGAAGATCAGATAATAAAGCTCTCTTTTTACATAAAAGAAATGTGAGACGATACAATCCCAAGAAGACTTATGATTGAACTTGCAGATGCTTTATATGCAATTCACCTGACCATTTGAGTAGGACATGCCCAAATAAAGACCAAAAAAGGTATTCTAGTAAATATGAAGTGCAAGAGAGAGTTTAATTATAGATAGTGTAAACGAAAATATATTAGTATGCGACGATGAAATAAAGGATGATGAGTCAATATACTCAATCATAGAAACAGACGAAGTAGATAATATTAACAAAGAATATGAGTCGAGCGACGAAGAGTTAGACTTAATTGATGAGCTAGTAGGAATAAAAATAGAAATGATGGATCAATTAAATTATAAACATGATTGGGTTAGAGGAAAGGGTGATTACAATATTAAATGTGCCTTTTGTATTCACTACCCAAGTCAAAATAATAGAGTCACCTATAGTATATGCTAAAACAAGCTTGTGCCGAGTGCATAAGTGTAAATAAACAAAAATAGAGAAAGGAAATAGAATTAGAATCAGATGAGAAGATATTATCAAGCAGAGTACGAGTTTTAGAAAATAGAATTAATAAATTAGAAATAGAGCTAGAAAATTTGAAAAATAAAAATGATATTAAGGCTTTGCCAGAAAATAAGGCTATTCAAAACACTGAATTCAAAGAACAGGTGGTGACATTAAAGGACAGTAAAACTTCTAAAATAATCCAGCTAAAAGATGCCATAACCAATTTTAGAAATAAATATATAGTAAGGTTTCCTTTCAAAGAAATTTTAGGAATAAGGGTCCCTGTAAAAGTAAAGCTATCACCAAAGGTATCTTATAAAATATTTGCACTAGTAGAAACAGGATGTACAAAGAATATTATTCATGACAAATATTTCATGAAATGCCCCGAAATAGTTCATACAATAGATGATGATAAGGCAGAAATCTCTACAGATATGTCTGGAATAAAAAAAATTCATAACCAGTTAGCTCATAATATTGAAATGTATATTAATGGGACAAGATACATAATAGATGAGATTACAATAAGAGATTTATCAATGATAAATGATGACATGATAATTGGCTTAAGGTCTTTACAACGGTCGGTACAAACCACAATAATACATGAAAAAGGAATTACATTTATTCCGTATCAGGACAATGTTCCATATATCTCAGAAGTACGAAAGCATGGTGGACTAACCACAAAAAATCTAGATAACCTTAACCTTGATACGTCAAGTCCCGACCCTGAAGAAATAAGTGTAAACTATGAGCTAAGTGAGAATATAGATGACTATTATATATCAAATTCCAATATAGAATGCATAGGGCTATAGTCATTTACACCAAATTGGTATAGAGATATTAAGTCCAAAAAAGATATTGAAAGAATTGTCCAAAGATTAGAAGACACTCAAATAATAGGAGAAATCTCGATGAAATACTGGGAGAAGAATTCAATTACCTGTAAAATTAATATAATAAACCCGGACTATATAATTAAAACATGCCCAATAGAGACAACCCCAAAGGATATAGAAGAGTTTAAAATGCATATAGAAGAATTATTAAAACTAGGAGTAATAAAAGAAAGTAGGAGCCCATATAGATCGGCAACATTCATAGTAAGAAATCATGCTGAAGAAGTTAGAGGCAAATCAAGGATGGTTATCAATTACAAAAGGTTAAATGATAACACCATAGAAGATGCTTATAACATTCCTAACAAGCAATGGATCAATAGAATACAAGATAGTAAATATTTTTTAAATTTTGATTTAAAAGCCGGTTTTTGGCAAGTAAAAATGGCAGAAGAATCTATAGTGTGGACTGCATTTACATGTCCTCAGGGACACTATGAATGGCCTGTTATGCCACTAGGGTTAAAAAATGCCCCTGCCCTATTTCAAAGAAAGATGTAAAACATATTTAACGAAAATCAAGAATTTGTATTAGTCTATATAGATGACTTGTTAATTTTCTCAAAAACATATAAGGAGCATATTGCGCACCTAGAAACATTTTTTAGGAAAGTAGAACAGAATGGGTTAATTCTATTTAAGAAAAAGATGGAAATCTGCAAGAGAAAAATCAATTTCCTTGGTCATGAGATAGGAGAAGGAAAAATATATCTACAAGAACACATTGCTAAGAAAATCCTACAATTCCCTGATGTCATGAATGATAAAAAGGAGCTACAACAATTCTTAGGGATAATAAATTATGCTAGAAATCACATAGACAATTTAGCAAAATTAGCAGGACCCTTGTATGCAAAATTAAGAAAAAAATGGTCAAAGATACTTTAATTCTAAAGATATTAGACTAGTTAGAATAATAAAAGAAAGGGTTAGAGGTTTAAAACCCTTAGAATTACATTAGACGATAATTATTTCATTATTGAAACAGATGCATCCCAACAAGAATGGGGTGCTATATTAAAACAAAGACCTACTAAATTCTCATCCAAAACAGAAGAAAAAATATGTGGATACGCCTCTGGAAGTTATTAATTAAAACTGTGAATAATACAGACAAAGAGATACTTGCAATAATTAATGCGATAAATGCTTTTAGACTCTATCTAGGTTTTAAGGAATTTATAGTTAGAACAGATTGTGAAGCAATATGTAGATATTATAATCAGCTTAATAGTAAGAAGAGTTCTACCAGGAGTTGGATCTTATTTGAAAATATTATTACCAGAAATGGATACAAAGTTATATTTGAGCATATTAAGGGAAAGGATAACCATTTATCTGATTTGCTCACTCGTTTATCTATTTTGTAGGAATGAAAAAAAATCAATGAACTATAATGGAGTTGAATTCTTCACCTTTGGAGATGACAACAAGCTTAAAATATTTCCACCGAATTCCTATAAATTTAAACAAAAAAATCATATAATCATAGACGAAGTACAGGAATGTATCTTGGACAATTTCTGGTACCAATATAACAACAAAAGAGAAGAAAAGGGCTATATGCTATCAATATTAAATAGCCTTGCTGAATACTTTCATCTGCTAAATGGACTAATACCAGAAACAAAAGACCATGATATAATAGAACAAAAACCCATATATGTGGTGTTTGACGGAAAGCTCCCGTGGGTCTATATATCTTTTGAAGAAATAATAGCAAAAAAAAATAGATGCAAAGTTAATGGGAGGTATATCGTGGAAGAAATATAAAGATATTGATGAAGTATTAAGCCAAGCAAGAAAAATATTAGGTATAAATTACTATTTAGAGCCAGCTGCAAAAGAATATATCCAAAAATGCAAAAAAGCCAAGAATAAGAAGGCTCCAGAGTCTACATACTATGTAAATATAAAGGAAGAAGGGTCATCTAAAAACCTACATATAAAGAATGCTTAACCAAAGGAGTAGATCTCTTAGATGGCGAATATATTGATTGGAAGATAATAGAAAAATTCGAAGAAGTTTATCTACAATGGAAGGAGCTAAAGAAAGAAATATTTAAGGAATTAAAACAAAAAATAAACAAAAAATTTGAAGAAATAAGAAAAGCATATGATGATAAATTTGACATTTCTCTATCTGAGATGGATACTATGGATATCGGAAGTCATGGGCAGCCAGACCATTAGAAAGAATAGTTAACATATGAAATATATATGAAAAGTTATATTGATAAGGTATTATCAATCTTTCGGGCGTAAAGAAACATATACCCTAAATTGAGAAATTGAATCAACGCCTAAAGTATCTCAATTATGGACTAATTAAGGTAAAGTAAAAAATAAGTCTAGAAAGACACTCTACAAGAATAGAGTGATAATGAAGGGACACTCTACAAGTGTAGAGTAATAATGCACGCAATCTAGGCCGAATGAATCCAGAAGCGATTTCGGCGGTGAAGGACAAATCCTTGCTAAGAATACTGTGAAGAATAACTTTCGGCGAAAGGAAAGGCACGCGTGTCTCAACTTCAGCCGAATAAAGGACGCCCGTGGGTGCCAGCTCATGAAGCACCGTATTGTTGAAGATAAGAACGAAGCTCGGACGAGTCCCCTCTCGGCCTCTATAAAATGAGGAGTTGGCCAAGCCAAAGACAGACATCGAAGAAGTAAGAACTTCTTCAGGAAAAGCTCACAACCACTCTCTAGCCCTAGTAGTAGTAGTTTTGCTAAAAAAATACCTTGCAAGTATATTGAAGTAAGGAGTATAATACACATTCGTGTAAGGTAAGCAAGTAAGTGTTTGTATTATCTTTTGGGGTTCGCGAAAGGGAAAACCATATGTAAACTTATTTGTTTAATTATGAAATAGTTTTCTTTAAGTTTTTCCTGTCTGTTTATTTCTGGAAGAGTGTTTATGCTAGGGACCCTATAGGAGAAACCTCTTCGATAGTTCTCGTTTATAGCCTGCATCTTGTATAGGCATCAGAAGAACCATTATCGGTAGAGAAGTGTTCCCTTCGGGTGGAACTGCCTGGGGAGAAGATAACTCTCTGTCAAAAAAAATATGACTAGGGATATTTAAGAATGCTGCTCTTAAAAACAAATAAGTGATAAATATAGTGAGTACCGAGTAAAATAACATAACTATTTGTCTTACACCCGGCTGTACCAGTGGTTTCGCCAGCCATAAAAGACCCTAGGAATTTAAGAAGTTTGTGAACAGTAATAGTGAACAGTGAATTTAAACGGTAACTAAGCGCTGTGAACAGTGAAAATTTTATTTAAGAGTGTATAACAGTGGTATCATGTCGTCACATGCCTAGACGAAGAATTTACCCGACACAAGGGAGACAATTTTACAAGTTGCAACATTTTAAATTAAAAGTCCTTACAAAAAAATATTTTTTTAAAAGAAGTATGAATTGAAAAGGTCAGCTAACCAGGCGAGGACAACGGATTCCACCATAACAAGTGGAATATGATTCATGATCAAACAAAGTCCACCAGAATTTATTTACATCAACTTTTCTTTTGCAAATGACTGGGATGGGGACCATCAGCATGACAGCATCAAGTTTGAGATTCTGATCAACTTTAATTAATTAATTTACTATTAGGCCCTCGGTTAATCAGCTCCATGTATCTCCTCATTAATCAAAATCAGCAGGCTGTGAACATATCATTGATTTCAGATTCATCTCGCAAAAGAAACAATATACGGACGAGCTGACCAAATTAGTAGCTCTAGAGCATTCGCGTATGGCCGCGTATTTGAGACAGATGTTTATTTCAGAAAGTCAAATGTGCTGGGAGTAGCTGACCTTTGATTAGCTAGCTTAATTGAATCTAATATTAGACAGATCGATCAGGAATGCATGGTAGTGTTTTCAGAGGTGGGGGAGATGTCGGATGACTTGCCCTGAAGGACAGGGCTACTTCGGTGACTTTAGAGCCCTGCTGCTGCAAAGGTTTAAGGAGGAGAATGACTATATGCAATTAATTTTCGCTAACCATGGACGAACGTTTAGCAATATGTCATTATCTCTTTTTAGGATAGTGTTTCAATTAATTATCTTGTTATCCATCAAACAAAGTTTTGTAATTCGTAGTCACTTAAACTGCAAATTTTATAATAATTAGAGGTAGCTTTTTTCAAGCAAATGTCGAGATGATTTTCATTATTAAGAAAAGGTAAAGATAAAAAGGATAACCAACCAGAACAACTTCAATAGGGGCTTAGTTTGGTTGGCACAAATCCAATATTCCAATTAGGTAAGCAAAATTGGTGATTGTAGCTCTATGCACCCAAATAGATTAGATCCAATCCCTATTTTCAAACAAAGATTACAACTTAAAATTTTAGCCTTTACCAAAACAGCTAGCTATATAGCATTTGGTCATATATAGCTAGAGCTAATTAATTACCGATTGCTGCTTCTAGTTCCGCTTTTTCCACGGTGCGTTGCACCTTGCCCGTGAACACAACACATGCATGCATTTACTTGGGCGCTGTCTGTCTCAAAGATGCAGTCAATGGTCAGGCAGGCCGGCCTGCCTAGCTTAATTACTCCCTCCGTCCCTAAAAGATTTCTATTTCCGTTCTTAAATATAAGAAGTTTTAGATCTAGACATGGACATGGGTATTAAGGAAGTTATTAATACTAAATGGTAGAAGGTTGTGATTGGTTGAGAAGAGAAACTAGGTAAAAAACTTTTGTGGTAGGAGCTTGTGATTGGTAGAAAAAAGAATATAGGTGTAAAAGTTGTTATATTTTGATACAAATTTTGAACGTTAGAAGTTGTTATATTTTAGGATAGAGAAAATATAATGATAGTATAAGGATTTTTAAAGTAGTTCACTAGATATCTTTCATATCACTTCATCATTTTAACCATCTAACTAATATAACTCTCTTCTCCTCGTCATTTTCTCTCTCCTTATTTTTTCTCAGTATTAATTAAAAATATATATAGTAGTCTTTTAATTTTCTGCTTAATTTCTTTTGCTAGCTGACGAAGCGAGTACGTACAAGCACTCCCAAACAAACGAGACGACTAAATTAACCTACTGGCAACTAACAAATGCTCCTGTCTCATGTATATTATTGCCATAATTTATTGTTGGTAATGACGATGCAAATAAGTTGACCTGGAGATGCATATAGCTAGCTTATTGATGCATCGTCCGTCTTAGAAAGACATTATTTTTAGCTATTGGTTAATAAATTAGTAATAAGTGTAAAAAATTAAAGTGTCTATCGTTAATAAGAAATTAATATTGTGAAGTGATAGATAAGAAATAAATAAAGGTATTAAATGTATAAAACTTTTTGATTTATGGATTTTGAGTAAGCAAAAAGGTAAAAAAAACTATTTTAGGGAACCAAGTTAAAAATTAGAAATGAAGTCTTTTTTAAACGAAGTAGTTAATTAATTAGCTTGGGCTCTAGCTTATAGTTAAGGGAAACACTGATGCCTGATGCCGGCTGATTCGACCGCAAACAGCAACATATATGTGCAAGCGGCGACGCAATGCCACGTCCATTATTTTAATCTGTAGTTAATCTATTATTAATCCAGCGCTTTGCTTGTTCTATGGGGTGTAGTGTTCTACTTGATTAATGCATTGCTTGTTAATTTCCACCACCAGTTGCGCATCGGCTTTAATTAGGGGAGGATGGGAGGAAGTGAAGAGTCTACTGTACAAGTGATGTATCCATCAATACAATGTGTATATTCATCCCTTTTTAAAGCTAGGTAATATATATGTGTATATATATATATATGTGTGTATATATATGTATATATATATATATGTATATATATATGTATGTATATATATATGTATATATATATATATATATGTGTATATATGTCATACCCTCATATCTGTCCTACTATATATATATACATGGACAGGACGAAAACTACTCTTTCAATCGAAGGTCCCATGTCATTTATGAGATACCATTTAAATAATTATTAAAAGTCAAAAACAAATACAACAACATCGTAAAATGTATTTACCATCTTGCAAAATCTTAAATCTAAATTTGAACTATAGTGTAGCTTGAGAAAAAAAATAAAAAGATAAATAATTTGGATATTAGTAGTGCTGGTGCACAAGTTGACTCTTCTCGCGAAACCTGAGGAGAAACACTAAGCCAGCCGCCGCACATCCTTTCATCCTCACCGCGGCCGAAGGGGAGTGCTGGAAACCGACAGCCCTTGAGGAAGGTGGTGGTGGGGTCTTCTCGGCTTTTTCCCTGACGAGCTTTTGACGCGAGTTGCTGCTCTTGGACGCCGCCGTCACAAGAAGATGTTGGAGGCGGACTTCCCATGGTCGTCCAGCATTCCTCGAAGACTGGCTACCATGTTCGCTGGTGGGATGGATTGGAACGAGGATGTTGAGGTCGAGCATAGGGTGTTGATGGCCGACGGTGTGTCTTCGCGCGGGCAGTGGCTGCGGACCCAGATTGACAGCGGCAAGAACCCTTGTGTCGTGCGTGTTTGCTGGCCAGTGGCAATGGCCGGGTGTCGCTACCGTAGTCCAAATATGCGTGGCTATGTGAGCCTAGAGGCTGGTAACCACGACTAGGTGTCGACCCGTGCTTCGCACGCGTCCGGTTTTGGTGAGGAAGGCCTCCTGGCAATGGGCGGTACACGAGTGTCTTGTCAGGCGGATCTAGCGTTCTATGCACGCAAGTTTGCGGGACAGGTGCGGCACTGGCTTCTTGTGGCTGGTGGAGAGGCAGTCAACTAAATGTCACGACAGCGGCTTCATCATTGGTCAGAGCTTTTTGCACAAACCTTTAGAACAGAGTCATCTTGTCCCGATTCACGGTATTGTTTTCAACTATACCTCATTTTCAGTTTAGATGGATCCAATGGATTATGGGTGTCTATCTATTGGCTCTCACGATATTATCATTATAGATAACACATCTAAAGAAGATTGTATCTATGGTGTTTATGACCGATAGAAATTAAGCATAGACTGGGAGGTATAGAGGCACTGACATGGAATAAGGGGGTAGTAGTCCTAGGGGACATCCGGAATTAGATTTTTTTTAATAAGATGAATGATCAAATATACGTCTAAAAGTCAATGACACTGTCTATTAAAAACCGGAGAAAATATATATTGAGGGACTTCTTGAATTAGGATTATGATCATATATATCACTTTGACCCCTGGTGCATTTCAGGGCTATCAACCGTACTGATTGGTTAGCTTCTTTTTCATTGGTATTTGTCGTTAACCGTGGCCCATGTTATGATGGCATCCTTTGTTGTACATGTTGCAATATAGATATACATAGACCTACAGTACAGCTAGTTTTTGCTAAACAAGAGAGAATCTGCAGCTTATTATTAGACAAACCCTGATGCTGATTCGATCGCAACCGCGGCGCCACATACATTAATTAGTTCATTTTAGTTAGAGGGAGCTTTCGTCCTTGTTTTATTTGCTGTCATGCTGCACCCAATTCATCAATCAATCACTAATTAACTTGTCAAAACTGCCTATATTAGTCCTCTGCTTCGTTCAATGGCAAGTGGGCCCGGGCTGCCAGACCTCGATCTCCGTCTTTCAAATGGGTAGTAGGTTCCCCAGCACGTGAGCAGGTGACTATAATTGGGTCTTTGATTATATGTAATGCAACTTGCAACTTTCTTGTTTTGAATTCTCAAGTAGGATTAGTGTTATTGCTTTTATTTAATTATTGCATGTATCTCATAGATGTCATGGATGATGCAAACGTCCCTAGATCCCACCGTGGAATCTCCAATGCTTCCCCATTGGAATAAAATCGATCAAACAGCAGTAGTGTTTAGGACAAGTGATAGAATATTATTGACGGAATCAACCAGGTGTACCAACAATATTATTGGACGACTTGGAAATAGTATATTCCTTTTCCTTTGAATTTTATGGTAAAACCTTTGGAACCAACGTACGCCGTGGTAAGCTTAGTTTGATTGGTTAAGTAAAGATGTATAAATATTGCTACATGGGATAAATTATTGGACACGACTATAAATCGGGTGTCTGATGTTTCCCCAAAAATTAGGCGTTGTTTCTCTATTTGTAGAAAAATGTTCCACAACTAGGCAAAAAGTGTTTCAGACTTGTAAAAAGGTGAAAAATAGTCAAATCATGATTCAAACATTTCGCTCTCACACATAAAACATTGAACTTCAACTATTGAAACATTAGCATATCCACAAGGATCGAAGACAAAAATATGAAACGCCATAAAAAAACCTAGTGCAACATTTTAATCCAAAACAAGAAACATCAAGATACATTGACTAAAGTATCGAAAAATCACACAATGTATCGGTCTAAATCTGACTTCTTCCACCTCTCCGATGGTCGGATCTCCAACTTCTCCTTCCCAGCTAACCACCCGACGGAGACAGCGAATCAACCTCCTTTCTCCCACGTTGGAGAGCTAGCACAGAAGCTCCCTAGCGTCGACGAGCTAACCCCGCTGGTGTTGTCGTTGAAAGTGTATCTAGCCTCTAAGTGGGTTTTGGCGGATTAATGACAAAACGATTAAGGGACTAATCAGTTTATCGAGAAATGTGCAGAGATTAGTCCCAGGTTGCTTGATGTGGTGCATAGAGAACCCCCATAAAAACATAACATAAAGCGACGAAGCGACTCGGAGTTTATTTTAATTTCTTTTGAAATTTCTTTCAAGACGTACAATCTCTCTCTAATGTCCTTCTCGTCAAATCTTTGAGCTATAATTTACCATCGGTGTCTCAATTGTATAAATTGGACTATAATTGCTTGTTTACCGACGAGTATGTTACTGTCTTTAGAAGAGATGATAATTCCGTCACATTCAAGGGTAGGTTGAAGGGGGATCTTTATCTAGTGGATTTTGACCTAGATAAAGTGAACCCGGAAGCTTGCTTGATTGCAAAGTCCTCAATGGGGTGGCTTTGGCACCAAAGGCTAGCCCATGCGGGGATGAGTAACTTATCGAATCTTCTAAAGAGGGAATATATCCTCGAGCTATCTAACGTCACATTTGAGAAAAACCATGTGTGTAGCGCTTGTCAAGCTAGAAAGCAAGTTGGAAACCCACATCTCGTGAAGAACATCATGACTACTTTAAGACCGTTGGAACTACTTCACATGGATCTCTTCGGTCCCGTGGCCTACGTAAGCATCGGAGGTAATAAATATGTGCACGTGATTGTTGATAACTTTTCTCGCTTCACTTGGGTGTTCTTTTTACAAGATAAAAGTATAACCCAGGAATCTTCACGAAATTGGCCAAGCGAGCCCAAAACGAGTTCGAACTCAAGATCAAAAAAGTTAGGAGTAATAATGGGGAGTTCAAGAATACTCAAGTGGAGCAATTCCATGACGAAGAGGAGATTATGCATGAATTCTCTGCTCCATATGATTCACCTCAAAATGGAGTTGTCGAGAGGAAGAATCGGTCTTTTGTTGAGATGGCAAGAACTATGCTAGATGAATACAGGACCCCGGATATCTTTTAGGCGCAGGCAGTGAACACCGCGTGCCACACGCTCAATTGCCTCTACCTTCACAAGTTTCTCAAAAAGATGGCATATGAACTCCCCATCGGTAACAAACCCAATGTCTCCTACTTTCGTATCTTTTGTTGTAAATGCTTCATTTTAAGTAAGAGACATCGCTAATTTAAGTTTGTCCCAAAAGTAAATGAGGGTTTCTTACTCGGTTATGAGTCAAATGCTCACGCCTACCGTGTGTTCAACAAAGTCTCTAGAATTGTTGAAACCACGAGGGACATGACATTTGATGAAACTAACAGGTCACAAGTAGAGCAAGTTGAGCTTGAGATACTAGGTGAAGGAGTCACGAGACACAACATCCACAAAAAGGCAATTGGGGAGGTGAGGCCACTAGAAGAGGTGGAGGAACAAAGGGACCCCGAACAAGCTCCTTCCACTCAAGTGACGCCTTCGAATATAAGAGTTGATCAAGAGGATGATCTAGTATGAGTAGATAGGATCGATGATGAGGGCACTAGTTAGCCAAGAGACACCATGTGGGCTCAAGTCCCTCTAGTGCACCATCCAAGAATTCACCACACCATACAAAGAGATCATCCCGTCAATAATATTCTTGGTGACATCCAAAGTGGGGTAACTATTCACTCCTGGGTCACTAACTTTTGTGAGAATTACTCTTTTCTCTCGTCTTTGAAGCCAATTAAGGTCGAGAAAACACTTGATGATCCGGATTGGGTAATGGCCATGCAAGAGGAATTGAACAATTTCACCCTCAATCAAGTGTGTTCATAGGTGGAGAGACCCAAGCAAAACGTTATCGGTACCAAGTGGGTCTTCCGCAACAATCAATACAAGAATGGAGTGGTCACTCGCAACAAAGCACGGTTAGTGGCTCAAGGGTTCATCCAAGTCGAGGGCCTCGATTTTGGTGAAACCTTTGTACCGGTTGTTCGCCTTAAGTCCATTCGAATTTTGTTAGCTTATGCTGCTAACCATAATTTTAAGCTTTATCAAATGGATGTCAAGAATATTTTTCTCAATGGACCAATTTTCGAGTTGGTGTATGTGGAGCAACCGTCCAGATTTGAAGATCCCAAATATTCAAATCACGTTTACAAACTTCACAAGGTGCTCTACGGGATCCAACAAGCCCCTAGAGCTTGGTATGAATGTCTTCGTAATTTTTTTCTAAAAAATGGCTTTGAAATAGACAAAGCTAACACTACTCTCTTCACTAAAAAAAAATCAAAGAATGATCTATTTGTGTGCCAAATTTATGTCAATGACATAATATTTAGCTCTATTAATTCTTCTTTTAGTGAAGAGTTTAGCAAGATTATGACTCGGAGGTTCGAGATGTCGATGATGGGGAGCTCACTTTCTTTCTCGGGATTTAAGTCAAGCAACAAAAGGATAGAACTTTCATCTTGCAATCAAAGTATCTCAAGGACATCCTCAAGAAGTTCGAGATGGAGGGAGCCAAGCCCATTAAGACTCTAATGCCAACAAATGGACATCTCGACCTCGACGACAACAGTAAACCGGTGGATCAAAAGGTATATCACTTCATGATTGGATATCTTCTTTACCTTTGTGCATCTAGACCGGATATTGTGCTTAGTGTGTGCATGTGTGCTCCCTTTCAAGTGGCACATAAAGAATGTCATCTTGTTGCTGTTAAGATAATTCTAAGATATTTGGTGCACACTTCTATTTTCGGCCTATGGTACCCTAAAGGTTGTAATTTTGAGCTAATTGGATATTCTGATTCCGATTATACCGGGTATAAGGTTGACCGCAAGAGCACAACAGAGACTTGTCAATTCCTTGGACGGTCTCTAGTTTCTTGGGCCTCTAAGAAGCAAAACTCCATTGCCCTATCCACCACCGAGGCAGAATACGTAGCCGCCAGCTCGTGTTGTGCTCAACTCCTTTGGATGAAACAAATCCTCCAAGACTATAGTTATACAATGACCAAAATCCCATTTCTTTGTAACAATGAGAGTACCATCAAAATAGCCAACAATCCCATTCAACACTCAAGAACCAAACACATTGACATAAGACACCATTTCTTGAGAGACCATGAAGCCACAGGAGATATCGCTATTACCCATATGAGAACCGAACATCAACTTACCGATATCTTTACCAAGCTCTTAGATAAGAAAAGGTTTTTTGTAAGCTTAGGAGTGAACTTAATATCCTAGATTCTCGAAACATTACATGACTAAGTGTTTGACTAATCAATAGTCAAGTATGTGTCTGTCAATCAAAGTGAGTTCTTGTATTTTTTAGGCCTCTTCTTATGTAGAAAATGGTTTTAACACCAGGAACGAAGCTCCAACATTCCCCCTATTCCATAAAAAACTTTTTTTCAAAATATTTGTGAAAATCCTTGTGTGCTAGTTTTTATTGTGAAAATTTATCTCTTTTCCTTTTTGATCTGCATTGTGACCATTGTTATGTGCTAATTGATTGTTGTTGGTCACATGTGGGTCAACGGAAAATCATGTCCACCTCCTTTGTACTAAAATACTCATGTCTCCCCTTTTCCAGAAAAATCTGGTCGGAGGCTCCGGCCGTAGGCCCGGAGGCTCTGACCCTTCCTCTCTGTTCAAAAACATGGTCGGAAGCTCCGGCTCCCCAGCCAAGAGATTCCGGCCGACCGATGGTTTTTAGTCCCTGTGCGGTGCTAGGAGTCCTCTCAGCCCCTAACTCGCTCTCACTCACTCATGTGGCAATTTTCCATCTCCTCCGTTAAAAACCTTCAGGAATCCACATTTCCCTCCTCTTGGGTGTTCGGAGACGTCGTCCCATCGACGTTTTTGCGGATCCTCATCTCAAGGTATTAGTTTTAATCTCATTCCTTAAGTTTTTCCTCCTTTTGCCCCGATTTCTAAAATGTGAATCTAGGACTAGTTCCCCTTGGTTAGAAACTTTCCTGCACACCTCTAGATCATCGATTTAGAGTCTTGCATTAAATACATTGGCTAGTTTTGCAGATCAAAATTTCAATCGTATGCCAGCCGGAGGTTCCGACCAGCACTCTCGGCCTGGCCGAGAGGGTTGGTCGGAGGCTCGGACCCTATGGTCAGACCTTCCGACCAGGCTTTTCTGCTATCCTCTTGTAGCTTTGATCCTTCCGATAAAACCTTGAATTCAGTTCCATTTTTGATTCTTGGTTGTATTTCAGTGTCAATGGCTCGTGAGAAGCGTCAGAAGACGAGAGAAGACATTTGCACCTCCGATACCTAGAGTGATCAGGAATCACCTCCTCGGAGAGCAAACAAAGAAAAGGAACCGGCTCGTGCTAGCAGCAGCAGGAGGGTAGGCGAAGGCAAGAGGGCTGCTACTCAGCCTCCCTTTACTCGACAGACTCGCATTCTGCCTTAGTGATCAGGGACCCTGATGCACCGCCGCCACCCAGGCATAGTGGATCTCGTGGCGGTGGTATCCGCAGTACTGGCAGTGGCACCTTCGATGACCCAATCCGAGTGATCAAGCACAGGATAGTTAGCACTACTCCCTTTGGCCACATTGCATTGCAACACGTTGACTATCTTCACTATGTGGCAAGGGGAGCAGAGATAGGAAACAGAACCTAGATACTCTTCCTCAGGAGTTGTCGGACCTTCGCTTTGTCGCTGCTATCTAGGTGGATTGGTATAACTCAGTCTTCATGAGTTGTCCCAAACCTATGATAGAGATGAAGTATATTGACTGAGAGTACATGTAGCGCCAGAAGGACCAGATCTTCAAGGATGTGATCAAGCTTTGCTTGGACAAGGACATTGGAGGGATCATGGGTTTGCAGTATGACTGAAGTGAGGAGGTGATCGGTCAGTTCTACGCCACTGTCTTCTTTGAGGAAAGTCCATAGCATGAGCTTTAGATGAGATGGCAGACTCAAAGAGTGGAGTACACTGTCACCATTTCTCAGTTCGCAGCCATTTTAGGATTAGACCCAAATGATCTCAACAGGCTAAACCTGCACAGTGAGAAGACACTGTATATTCAGAGAACCATATTTCTGTATGCAGATGGAACACCTAGGAACTGCATGGGCACTACAAAGGGGCTGCTTCCCCCTTACAAGGAGTTGTATTTAGTACCTCTAAGAAAGATGATTATCCACCGTTAGTTAGTCCCCTTTTTCCATCCTTTTCCATTCCATATCTCACCAGTCTTCTTTCCCTGGGTTGTTCTTGAAACGCGTATTAAGTACTTCCCTCCACAAGTCGATCACACCAGATCAAAAAAGCGCTTCCCTGTACATATAGAATCCTTCCTTTGCCTGAAACAAGAAGTGTTGCACCCCCTTGAAATGAGTGCATGTACATCACACCTCCTACAGTGGTTGCCAAAGCTCCGAGTGAACCCGAAATAGGCCATGGACTTGGATCTACCAAATGATAAGAATGCCTCTGAGATTCAATCATAAACCACTTTCCCCCGCCCTTTTTTGTAACTACATAAATAAGAAATAGCCTGACACCTCTCTATCTAGAAGAGCATGACTAGGTAAGCTGTGGATCCCTTTCAATCCGAGATACCTCGAAACACAATGCATCCGTAGTGGATGGTGATATTTATGGAAGTAAAGGCACTACAGAAAAAGAAGGAATATCTGGCAGGCCTTAAGGAGAGATAGGGAAATCCCAAAACAAAAGGTTTTCACTACTGACTGACAGGGTTGCAGCTTGGCTCCTGAAAGGTTAGCTTAGTGCCACCAAAAATAGAGTAAGCAGTGGAAGCATAAACATCGATAATTTGCTTGCGCGGGCTTTGAAACTTACTACCTGGCTGGTGCATGGAGCTTTCTACGATCAAGCTTTCTCCCCGGTCTCTTCTCCGACAACACGGGAAGTACAACCGAGACACGCCCTAGACTTCAACTGTCGAAGTGGGGTTGCGTTCCAATATGGTAAGCTGCGAGTTGCGAGTTAGCTGTTGGTTAGTTTTTTTAACATGGATTAATTAAACCGTGGATGAATCTAAGGGTAAGGCAGATGCGGGAATCAATAAACCAGCTCTTGGATCAAGCCTAAGCAAGGTTATAATATTGAAGTCAAGAACTTGTGACGGCTTACTACAGGAGTTGTAAAGGTAGGCAACAAGAAGGCGGTCACCAGCTGCAACTATTAGGATGGCTGCTTGCCGAGGGCTAAAGTGGAATGTTTTGGCAGGCATTACTGTGATCTTGAAGCCCTTGCTAGGAGCTAGTCGGTACGGCTCACTACTAAAGAAGGTTCTAGCATGCTTCGACTTAGCCCTGTGATCCGCTAATTCATCTCTTGATCTAGTATTCCGCAAAGGAGGTGGATAGGGTCAGCGAAAGAAGTGGCGAGGGTAGAAAAAAAGTTTGAAATTCCAGGTTACCGCGGTATTAAACAAAGGACCATTTCCTATTTTTTTAGAACATCAATATCCTTCCCGTCGTATTCTTTCCTTCGCTTTTGGGTCGCAGCCTAAGCCAATGGCTAGCTAGTGAAGTGAATCCTTCATTCGCCGACTAGAGAGCATGCCACTATGCTTGCCACATGAAATTTCTTTCTTTGGCACTGCAGCTGCACTTTAATTAGTCACCTTGGGCCAGGCCCACTTATACCTGAGCCAATTCCGGAAAGTGAATAATTCACTATTGAAAGTGCAAGTCGACGTTCCTGATATGAAAGTGAAAGTGGAGTGAAATCTGGATATGAAGGTTCAAGTCCAGTTCCAATCTGGATATAAAAGTGTTGTTCAATCGTCGAAAGTGATCTCTCTTTTGTTGTTCTCTTTTAGTCCGCTTTTCTTTTTTCTTTCTTTGAGAAAATCCCTTCATCTAGGCGGGCGCCCATGCCTACTCAGGGAGCTACTTCTACCACGGCTGACACATTATCTCCACAAAGACCAACGACCCATCCCGAAGAGAAGTTGACTGACGGGGATGTCTCGAGAAGAAATTCCAGAATTGGTAGCCTCCCAAATCTACTCTTTCTCCTTAAGCTGGCGATGTCACAGCTCTCCCACTCGCCACTACATCCTGCTTGCAAGATTAAGGAGGAAGCAGCCACCTATCAGTGTGATGAAGTACATCTGGTTTGAAATCTTTAACATTGTGATAGAGCCCAAGAGAGCATGTGCCTATGCTCCCTATATCATGAAGATGATTGAGGAAGTGTTAGTGCTAGTGTTCGAGAAGGAGGTAAAGCACAAATCTTACCGTCCACCAGCTCCTCCTGCAGTGATGTTTCCTTCAGCTTCATCTTGATCCGGTTCTTCGTCTCAGAGTTTAGAGTCGCCTATCAAAAGGGCACTCAAGGCCATCTTCAACATCTGTACTAAGAACGCCGTGAAAATCAAGAAGATGGAGCGTCTGAAGAAGGAGATGTTGAGGGATGCCGGCAAGAGAGTTTCTGATGATTCTGAGGATGAAGTGTATGAGGACCCCTTTGTTTCCTACGAGTCTGCTCAGCATATTGTTAGTGACGCAGGTCCTTCCTATAGGCCTTTTGGCGATTTTAAGTCCGAGGCAGATTCTGATGAAGACATAGACGAGGACTCTTACAACGATGATGATGATGGGAAGGATGAGGACGATGGTGATGAGGATGATGACTTTGTGCCAGCTGCTCCATCTTTTCAGCTCGATTTTGTGCCAGTGACTCCCTCTTTTCAGCCTGTATACAGCATTCCTCCCATTGTTGAGAGGGATGATGACGCCGCCAATGGAGACACGGAGATAGTTACCCCTGATGATGAGACCGGCACTGCAGGCAGACCAGCATCCGGCGACACTGAGATCATCCCTTCCGACGATGATTGAGTTTCTTCTTCCCTTGTCTTTCCTCGCTTTTTGGTGCATGGATGCCAAAGGGGAGAAAAGTTCAGAATGAAGGGGCTTCTTTTCACCATTTTTAACTGTTGTTGCAGTATGGTCGGAGGTTCTGGCTCTGGCAGCCAAAAGTTCTGACCCCCCTCTTGTTTTAGATCCCCTAGTTTTCCTATTTCTTTGTGGACATGTATTGACTGTATGTTGGGATGTAATGACTGTTTAATTAATGTTATAATTTAATCTCAGTTCTTAGATCTCTTCATGTGATGCCTTGCGATGTGATGTGATGTTATTTTTCTTTTTGAGTGCTTGCCATGTCATATGCATTTTATATATATTGTTTATCATGTCACACTTTGCACTTCACGAATGAAAAAAGATGAATGAGGCTTTTCATGTTTTACACATACCAAATATGCATATGATTCACTCTCACTCGAATATGCATATTTCTAGGGAGAGCCAAATTCACCTCCTTTTATTCAAAATCAAATTTATATATTCATTCTGTTGTAAGATTTAACCGTATTATCATCAATCATTAAAAAGGGGAAGATTGAAAGTGTCTCTAGCCCCTAAGTGGGTTTTGGTGGATTAATGATAAAACGGTTAAGAGACTAATGAGTTTATCAAGAAATGTGTAGAGATTAATCTCAGGTTGCTTGGTGTGGTGTATGGAGAACCCCCAGAAAAACATGACGTGAAGCGACTCGGAGTTTATTTTAATTTCTTTTGAAATTTCTTTTGAGTCGTAGGAAAGCCGTACTATCAAGAAGGGCTGCAAATAGTGTTCCAAGACCACTCAAGTGCTAAAGATTCAAATAGCTGAGAGTATATCACTTTGGCATAACACATACACTTGGGTTGGGCTAGTTTCAGTGTCAGGGTCGGAGGTTCCTACCCCTCGGGTCGGAGGCTCCGACCAACCTTCTTAGCCAGAGACTAAGTGTTGGCTAGAGGTTTCTAGCCCTGGGATCGGAACCTCCTGGCCAAAATCTATGAATAACGGCTAAGTGACAATGCCAATGCCTATAAAGCCCAAACTTTATTTCTAGCCGTTGTTTGGCCATTCCACTCCGATTCTACGATCTCCTAGATTCTCCTAAGGTCTTTTGAGCTCTCCCAACTAGTTCTAGTGCCACCTTTGGGATTCTTGTGACAATCTAGTGGGGAATTGAGTGAGTTTTGTTGAGAGAAGGTTAGGAGGATCTTGTGCAGTTAAGGAGAACGCGGATCAGCTGCTTGGAGCTTATTTCTCTTGGAGGGAAACCTAGGCGTCGCCCACGAGCTTCCTCAAGTTGTGGATTGTCCCGGGAAGACTTTGAGAAGGTTAACCTTGCCTCCGCAAGGAAAAGAGGTAAATTCTAGTGGATACCAAGTTGATCTTTGTGGTCGCTTGGTGAGGCAAGGGGTTAATTGAAACCCGGCTCTTCAGAGCTCCTCAACAGAGACGTAGGATCTTTGTGATCCGAACTTCGAGAAAAAATCTCTGTCTCCCTTGTGCTTACTCGTTATTATGTTATTTTGTCTTTACACTTGCCTGCATCCATCTTCTACCTTATTGTTTGCTCTAGACTTGATCTCTATCATTTTATCCATTATTGAAGTGACTTGGTAGAGTCAGATCACTAGGGTTGGAATCTCCGGTGTTCTAGGCCGGAACCTCCAGCCAGCCCTCTTAGCCAGGCCAAGAGAGCCGGTCGAAGCTTCCTACCCCTAGGGTTGTAGATTTGTTAACACCAAAATTTGGTATGGTTCTTTATCAGATTCGGTTAAGGAAAAAATCACAGCCAGATAGCGGGAATTAATCCGGAGGAAGCCGAGTTTGGGAAGGAATCGTAAAGACCACGAAAAGGCAGTTAATATCTTCTCTATTAATTAGGCAATATTAGTATTTGTTCTTTTAGGAAACCTGATCTCGTGTCCGATCGGGTATTATTAGTGTTTTCCTTCTGTAATTAGGAAATCGTGTGTCGTGTCCAATAAGAACTTGTATCAACTCAGGGTATAAATACATATGCCCGGGTACATCAGACTTACCACGATGTTCTAGTCGGTCTACGGTAGTCGGCTTACCACGATGTATCTATTCTGTCTACGGCTGCATCAGTTAGGTTTGATCTCTTAGTCTGAGTAGGTATATCACATCACACTTGAGTAGATTTATTAGCTTACTGGGTGTAATTTATCATCAGTTTGTGCTGTATCGGTTAGGTCCGAACTACTAAACTGCTAATGATAAGTTGTTCCTACTAGGTTGATAGATTTTCACGCAAGGGTCTTATCGGAGTGTATAGCCGATAAGTTATCGTATAATACATCACAATTGCATTAGATTTATCGGCTCATCGAGGTTCTTTTATTATTATTATTCTGTGCTGCATCAGTTAAGTTTGACCTACTAGATTGATAATGATAGATTTGTCCTTGTTAAGCCGATGGGTGTATATGCAATGTTTTATCGGAGTGCCTAGCCGACAAGTTATCTTTTAAGCCGACTGCATTGTTTATTATTCTGATTATCTACACTATCGTCGGTTTTCTAGTTGATGCACATGTTCTATTGGTAGTCGGTTGATTTATTTATTTTACCTATTTATACCATCATCGGCTTCCAGTCGATGTATAAGTACTTTAGTTCATATCGGCTATCGGCCGATGAAACGAGTCCAAATCGGCTTCCAGCCGATTGGCTCACTGGTCTAATATTTCTATCTCCTTGTCAATTGCAGGGTCAAATTGACTAGCACGCCTACGAACCTCAAATTTAGGACTTGCACTGGAGTTAAGTAAATCTCCCAGGCCTTCGCATGTCTAGTGCATCGAACCAGGTCCTCAGCTCGTTCTCAACGCTGCTGGTGATTTTCGGTGTCAACACATTTTTGGCACGTCCGGGGGGACACGGAATTTTGACATGGCCGGAAAAGAGATCAAAACAGACAATGTGATTTCGGTCAGCATGGAAGATCTAACTGACGAGCAGAAACAGCAAGTCGAATATGACCAATTTTCAGAAACTCTGTTTGGAATATTTTGGCATGACGCGACAAGGGCCGATTCAGAAAACACAGTTTCCAAAACCAGTTCTGGTTGGTGAATCGAGCCGTACATCACCTGAAAGTCCACCAAAACCCTTATAAGAGATGGTAAATGAAGCAGTGCATCACGCGCTTATCAATCAATCAGGAATATTGGTGAGCACGCTGCATAACCTTATCAAGAAGGCAGAGGATGGGTCGATTGCTCAAGAGCCTAATCGAGGTCCTGTTTACCTTCCGCCAAAAATAGAGCCAAATCAAGTCACTTATGGCACCAGAAAAGATGTACCGGAAAACTTGATTTCACAAATACAGAACCAGGCTGGGGGGCAACAAGATATTCCTTCAGGATACCATCGAAAGGCTTATTATGGAGGGTATCAACAAAATTACCCAGGAGGTGTTCCCGATTCAGATAATTATCAGAGAGAATATCCTAAGCAGAATCGGCTACCAACTCCACCTATACAATATCAACAGGAGATCCCAAGGGAGGAAGATTTATCAACAAGGGTTGCAGAAATAGTAAGAGAACAGTTTGGGATAAAACCAAAGGAGCAAACATTTATATATCGGCATCCGTATCCTGAGAGATTTGACAGAGTTCCATTACCACACCGATACAGAGTCCTAGATTTTTCTAAATTCTCAGGACAGGACAACATATCTACAGTAGAGCATATTAGCCGATTCTTGGCACAGTGTGGAGAGGCATCGGCTGAGGAGGCTCTCAGGGTTAGATTTTTTTCACTTGTCATTGTCTGGATCGGCTTTTACATGGTTTTCTTCATTACCACCAAATTCAGTTCGGAGATGGGCCGATCTGGAGAAACAGTTTCACAAGTATTTTTTTGCTGGGATCCACGAGATGAGGCTGACGGACCTAACATCGGTTAAACAGAGGCCAGACGAAACGGTACCTGAATACGTCCAGCAGTTTCGAGACGTTAGAAACCGATGTTATAGTTTGAATCTAAGCGATGGGCATCTAGCCAAGTTGGCTTTCTAGGGTCTCTTAGCTCCCATTAAAGAGAGGTTTTCATCGCAGGAGTTCGAGAGTCTGGCGCACCTTGTATAGAAGGTATCGGCTCATGAAAGCCGATTTCAAGAAGCAAAAAAGGAGAAGTTTCAGAGAAGGGTTGCTCAGGTGCAAGCTTATTCATCGGACTCAGATGATGAAGGATCCGATGTTGAAGTTGGATTGGCGGAGTGGACTAGAAATAAGAAATCAGTATCGTGCCCGTGGTTGAAGGATATCGGTAAGGAAGAACGATATGATTTTGACATCAATAAAGCCGATAAAATATTCGATCTATTGCTACAATAGAAATAGATACAGCTTCCGCCAATTCACGTAATTTCATCAGCCGAAGAGCTAAAGAAGAAGAGATATTGCAAGTGGCATAACACGATATCGCACCACACCAATGAATGCGAAGTTTTTCGGCAACAATTCCAATCGGCTGTCGAACAGGGAAGGATCAAATTTGAGGACAAAAAGGCGATGAAAATTGACGGACATCCATTCCCCGTGAACATGGTTTATGCGGGATCATCGATGAATCAAGCCGATAAAGGAAGGTATCGAGAATTTAGAAGATCTAGAATTACTTCATCGCAGCTGATAGATAAATATTCAAAGTACGAAGAGGAACAACGGGCTTCATCATACGAGGAGGGATACAATCCACATTGGCATTGCCCGTTCTTTCAATTTTGCTGGGAGCGAGGGATAAGATTGCCATCGGTCAGAGATTGTCCTGAATGTAATGTTACAAGATCTCAGAATTTTGAGTGTGAAGGATTTTCACAAGATCGGTCGCTTGAAAAACGAGCATCGGTACGTAGCCGATTAGGACCAATCCATGAAGAATTTTTTGAAGAAAATGGAGAGGGATTGCGTGAAAAGCAACAAATCCAAAATCCTCCATGGTGTCCTAGTGGAATATTTACAAAAAATCAGAAAAGAAGGGCACAGCAGCTACGACACTGAGAGCAATAGGAAGAACAATGGCGAGATCACGAGGAAGCCGATCATCGTCACAAGAGGACTAAACGGGTATGGCGTGTGAAGAGAAGTGATGATGAGGTTGATCCATCGGCTCCGGTAAACATGGTTTTCTTTTTGCCTCGGGAGTATAAAGCGCTTTCATCTGATGAGGAGGGCAATGAAGAGGTTTTTGCTCAGTTAACGCTGCAACCCGATCGGGCTATATTTGATAAGCCTGAAGAATCAAAGCATCAGCATTTGAAGCCATTATATATCAAGGGTTATGTGAATGGGAAGCCGATGACGAAGATGCTAGTTGATGGGGGGGGGGCAGCTGTTAATCTAATGCCATATGCTACGTATCGGAAGCTGGGGAAAACCGCTGAAGATTTGATCAAGACAAATATGGTGTTAAAAGATTTCGGCAGGAATCCATCGGGGACGAAAGGCGTGTTGAACGTGGAATTAACAGTAGGGAATAAGACATTACCTACCACATTTTTTGTTATCGATGGAAAAGGATTATATAGTCTGCTCCTTGGCAGGGATTGGATTCATGCAAACTGTTGCGTGCCCTCGACGATGCATTAAAGTCCGATACAGTGGCAAGGAGATCAAGTTGAGATAATCCTGGTGGATCAATCGACCAACGTTGCAATGACTGATTTGCCGGTCTGGGAGGCCGATGGTGTCGATTGTTTGTCTGGAAAAGTATGGGAGGGGGTTATCTTAAGATCACTAGTCAGGATATACAGCCGATTTGGCAAGTCGGCTTGGAATTATTACTCTGATGGGCACCATTGAAGATTTCGAAGGAAAGTTGGGACAAGGGTTTACGTCGGCCGATGATTGGGAAGAAATTGATATAGGACCAGGAGATAGGCCAAGACCGACGTACATAAGTAAAAAATTGCGTCCTAAATTTCGAGAAGAATTGATAAAATTGTTGAAAGAGTATCAGGATTGTTTCGCTTGGGAATATCATGAAATGCCACGGTTAAGCCGATCAATTGTTGAACAGTTGAAACAAGCTCCAAGGAGATTTAAAACGGAATTATATGAGCCAATCAAAGCAGAAATCACAAGGTTATATAATGCAAAGTTTATAAGGCCGTGCCGATATGCTGAGTGGGTTTCTAATATCGTCCTGGTGGAAAAGAAAATGGAAAATTGAGAATATGTATTGATTTCCGGGATTTGAATAAGGCTACCCCCAAGGATGAGTACCCGATGCCAATAGCAGATTTGTTGGTAGATGCAGCATCAGGCCACAAGATTATTAGCTTCATGGATGGCAATGCAAGATACAATCAGATTTTTATGGCAGAAGAGGATATACATAAGACTGCGTTTCGATGTCCTGGAGCTATCGGCTTATATGAGTGGGTAGTAATGACGTTTGGATTAAAAAGTGCCGGTGCGACTTATCAGAGGGCGATGAATTATATATTTCATGATCTCATCGGCTTATTAGTGAAAATTTATATCGATGATGTGGTGGTTAAATCTAAGAGTGATAAAAGCCATATAGCCGATTTGCGAAAAGTACTGGAAAGGGCAAAGAAGTACGGATTAAGGATGAATCCCAATAAATGCGCTTTTGGTGTATCGGCTGGACAGTTTTTGGGTTTCATGGTTCATGAGCAAGGAATTAAAGTTAGTTAACGAAGCGTTAGAGCCATCAAGAATACAAAACCACCAAGCAACAAGACAGAGCTACAGTCGTTGATCGGCAAGATTAATTTTGTAAGGAGATTCATATCAAATTTGTCTGGAAGGATTGAGCTTTTTACTCCGTTGTTGAAATTGAAAGCCGATCAAGAGTTTGTGTAGGGGCCAGAAGAGCAGAAGGCATTTGATGAAGTTAAGCATTATTTAAGCTCCCCGCCTGTTTTGATTCCGCCGCAAAAGGGAATGCCATTCAAGTTATACTTATCGGCCGATGAAAAATCCATCGGATCTGTTTTGATACAGGAATTTGAAGAGAAGGAGCGAGTCGTGTTCTATCTAAGCAGAAGGCTTTTGGATTGTGAAAAAAGATATCCTACGGTAGAAAAATTATGCCTTTGTTTATATTTCTCATGTACAAAGTTAAGGCATTACATCCTATCGGCTGAATGTACGGTGGTTTGTAAGGCCGATGTGGTAAAATACATGTTGTCGGCTCCAGTCTTAAAAGGGCGAGTTGGTAAATGGATTTTTGCCTTAACAGAGTTTGACTTGAGATATGAATCGGCTAAAGCGATCAAGGGACAAGAAATAGCCGATTTGATTGTGCAACACAGAGGGGTTCATGGAAATTATGTGGAGCCGATCCCGTGGACTTTATTTTTCGATGGATTGGTTTGCAAGCATGGATCTGGTATCGGATTGGTCATTGTATCGTCTCGGGGGGCAAGTTTTGAATTTGCTTTTACAATTAAACCCTATCGGACCAACAATCAAGCGAAATACGAGGCGATGCTGAAAGGGCTTCAACTTTTAAAGGAGATCGGGGCCAATATCATAGAGATTGTTGGAGATTCTTTATTAGTGATCAAGCAATTGTTTGGGGAGTATGAGTGCAGAGATGATGTTTTAAGATCATATTATGAAGAATGTAGAGATTTATTGAAGGAGTTTAGGATAGTATTGTTGGATCATATTACTAGAGAACAGAATTTAGAAGCTAATGATCTTGCACAAATTGCTTCAGGGTATCGGCTGAATAGACAGATTGAGGTTGAAATAGCCGATAGTGATATTCGGGATAAAGCCGATGATTGGAGACAGGAAATAATTGGTTATTTACAAAATCCGTCTCAATCGGTTTCTAGGAAACTTCGGTATAAAGCTACTAAGTATGTGTTGCTTGATGGGGAGTTATATTATCGGACTTTTGAAGGGGTTCTGCTGAGATGCCTAAATTTGGAAGAAGCCAAAGTGGTTATGTGCGAAGTGCATGAGGGTGTTTGTGGAACTCATCAATCGGCTCATAAGATGAAGTGGATGTTGAGAAGAGTAGGATATTTTTGGCCGACAATGTTGGAGGATTGCTTCAAATATTATAAAGGATGTCAAGATTGCCAGAAATTTGGAAATATACAGCGAGCACCAGCATCGGCTATGAATCCTATCATCAAACCGTAGCCGTTCAGAGGATGGGGAATTGATATGATCGGCCAGGTTTATCCTCCATCAAGTAAAGGACATAAATTCATATTGGCAGCAACAGATTAGTTTACAAAATGGGTGGAAGCAATTCTTTTGAAGAAAGTCACGTCCAAAGATGCGATTGAGTTTGTAAAAGAGCATATAATTTATCGGTTTGGAATTCCTCAGACGATAACTACCGATCAGGGATCTATTTTCATGTCCAATGAGTTTCAACAATTTGCTGCCAGTATGGGAATTGAGCTATTGAATTCATCACCTTATTATGCTCAAGCTAATGGACAGACAGAAGCTTCGAATAAGAGTTTAATCAAATTAATTAAGCAGAAGTTTGATGAACAGCCGCGAAGATGGCATACTACTTTAGCCAATTCATTATGGGCATATCGGATGGCATGTCATGGGTCTACTCGGGTGCCCCCATACCAATTGGTATATGGACATGAAGCAGTTTTGCCTTGGGAGACTAACATCGGTTCTAGGAGAATTTCTTTACAAAACCAGCTGACAGCCGATGATTATTATAATTTGATGACAGATGAAATCGAGGATTTGGCTCAGAATCGGTTGAGGGCGCTGGAAAGGATTAGGGAAAATAAAGCTAGGGTGGCTAAGTATTATAACAAAAAAGTGATGAATAAATCATTTAGTGAGGGAGATCTTGTATGGAAGTTAATTTTGCCAATCGGGTCTAGAGATTGTAAATTCGAAAGTGATTGCCTAATTGGGAAGGGCCTATCGGATTAATCGTTGTGTACCTGGCAATGCATATATATTGGAAGATCTTGAGGGGACAGAGTTTGCTAAAGCACTTAATGGGAAATATCTCAAGAAATATTATCCGAGCGTTTGGATCAACTCCTGAATCGGTTGAGTGCGGCCGATTTCTAAAATGGTTCAAAGAGCCGATGTTGTTACATCGCCTAAAGATAGCCGATATCAATTGGTATCGTCTTTAGATAAAACAAATAAAAATATTATCAAGCGAAGATGGAATAAGACGAATAAGTAACAGAGCTGGTTAGATTATATTACAGCGAAAGACTATCGGCATGTTCCAGAGCAACATCGAAGTCATCAATGTTAAGGTTTTACAAGAATTTTTGAATTGTTTCAATCACACGCAGGCGAATCTGATCAATTTTGTTGATGGCACGGATATCATCTTCATCGGAGCTTGGAATGGTCTTTAAGCTCTTGCGCCGATGAACGACTTGGCGTACTGCTACTGCAACTTTGGATTCTTGATCTTGTATTGCTTGTGGCAAGCCGATGAGTTGAGATTTTGTGATTTCAATGTCCTTGCGGATTCTTTCAAGCTCTGCCAGCAAATCGGCTTGTTTTTTCCTCCAGCTGATCTAAATTTGGCTTGGATTTCTTGAGGGGCGGTTGCCATATCATCAGCTTTTTCTTTTCAGATTGAGCAGACAGCGATCGTCTTGGATGCGTTGAGCTAGAATCTTTTGTTCGGCGCGATCAGCTATCCGTTGCCTGGTCTTGATCAGCTGAAATCTGTGGGATTCTAAGTAAGCAGCAGGAGTTAGGGCATCGATGAGTTCGTCGGGTAGATGATGTTCAATCTCAGAAAATCTTGCCTGGATTGGCCCACAATCTTCTACCAGCGCGTCTATTGGGGTTTCCAGCCGACGGGTAATGTCCAGCAAATGTTCGCGCACGTCGGATGGAAGGGATGGTCTGGTCATAGCGCTGGTAATTGCCTCTTCATCAGTCTCCAGGTACTGGCCGATGTCGAAGGAGAATAGGTCGGCTAAGGATTGCAAATCGGCATCGGTGAGTAAACGGATTATGCATGAATAAGTTTACACAAATGAGTACCTGAGGGGGGATAGAGGTGGCTTGAGGAGTGACATCGGCATCAGAGGGATGAATAGGTTGCTCTTCAGGACGGCCGATGTCTAGCGTCGAAGTAGGAGGAACGGCCTCAATACCAGCTTCAGGGCTGGGCGCTGGAGTTGGAACAACGGGGAAGTCATCGCTCGATGAGGATGTCGGGTGAAGGTTGAGTTCAAGAGCCGATGACTCGAATTGAAATAAGATTGGTAATGAAGACAAAAGAAATAGACAAATAATGTTAAGGATCAGCACATACCTGCGGGGATGAAGGAGCCGATATTGCTTCGACAGCGGGCGGCACTGTAACCACGACATTGGCGCTAGTTTTTTGCCTCTTTTGGGAAGGGCGAGACGCCAGCTTCTTGTGTTTTGGTCCTGTTGGCCGTGGCGCCCGGAGAAGAGACGATGGAGGGGGAGCACCATGACCCAAGTTTGGATTGGCCGATGGTGGTTGATATATGATCGGCCGGCCGCTGGTACTTGTTGTTGGCGGTTCTTTGTCATCAGCCTACAAGATAATATTATAAGAGATATGATCGGAGACTGATTAAGACTTATTGGATGTTACCTCTTCATCGGATTCGACGTAGTCGGGGTTGAGGCGAGAACAGTATTGGGCGGCTGATAGGTTGAACAAGTGTTTCCTCCATTCTGACCACCATCGGGAAAAAAGCCTTGTATTGGCAGTGCATGTTTCCACGCTGGTAGCGGTGCCCAGAGGCAGAGATCCTGTCAGCATCCGCAGCCGATCGTACTCCAAAGCACTATTTACATTACCCTGGGCCTGAAGTTTGTCAATAAAGAATAGGCCGATTGGGAGTTGGCCGAGGCCGAGCTGGCGAGAACCAACCGATGGATGATAAAACTCATATGATGGTTGTTGTGATCGGCCTTGAGAGAAGCCAGTCGGCAGAAGGCAGGGGGTAATGGCCGATAGAAATATGGTCTTGGATTCTTCGTCGGCCAAAGCATCAAGAGGATTGAATTTGAAAGGCATCTCGAATGATGCTGCATCATCATATGCAAACCAGAGTGTAGCCTTCCTGGTGAAACCATAGTAGAAACCTTTGAACCACTGGCTGAGTCCGATAGGAGTCATTTTACAACCAGGGAGGGCCGATGCAGCTTCGCCACAGAATACATCGCGTTAGATGGGTACCTGTTCCTCTGGGTGATCGGCTGGGAAGTTTAAGTTCAGAAGGGAGGTCCTAGGAATGGCCTTGGAGGTGTAGACATTGAACCATAGTTGCACGAACCACCAAGGACCGCCAATGTGGCCGACTGATTGACTGGCCGATAGTTTGCTTGCTACTTGATGAAGTAGTTGATAGGTTGCGCCGAGAAGATATTGCCCCAGTTGAATTTGTTTCTTATCGGCCAAACATTCTGCTAAACATTGCATGTTTGTAGTCGGGCCAAGGGTTGCGCCACCGAAGACAAATCGTTCCAGCCACAAATTCAGAAAGGCTACATGCTCCCGATCGTCAACTGGTCCAGTCACCTTGTTGTGAATTCATATGTACTTGGTCCAACCACCGATATTCTTCGTCTGTAGCCGATGAGTGGGCTTGAATCGGAGGTTGAAAGGGTTGATGTAACTTGTTGTATTGAGGCAGGTGAGCATAGTTACATCCATCAGAGTTGGGGTCATCGGCCCGTGTCCAAATAGGAAGGCGTTGAGGGCGTCTGACCAAAAGTACGAAGCCAATGCGAGCAAAGGTTCGTTCTTCTCCATCTCAGCCAAGGAAAGGTTGATGCAATGGCCGATATCTGTTTCTTCCTATTGGGTTTTCTTTACAGCTGATACTCTGAGGTACCAGTTCTTCCACCCGGGAAGCTAGCTAGGCTAGGATCTGAAACTATTGGTCCAATCGTTGGCCAGCATGGAAGAGTTCTCGAAAGGGATACGTTGGGTTTCGATATTGATGAAGTCTATTGGGTCTTCACTACCCATGGGACCGTGATAGAAGAAATTTGGATAATTGGTGGCCGGAATCAAGATTTGGCTTCTATGGTCCTACAGTAAACAAGAACACGATGAAGAACGGGTGAAGAATGCAGCAGATTTAATCTATCTAGGTTACAAAGCAGAAAGAGTGATCGGACAACAGAGTTACCTCTGGGACGGCGGTTGCTGAAGCCATCGCGGAAGAAGAAAATGAGCGAAGACCGGTGGTTGAGGAAGAGGATCACAGCAGTTCACCTGGGTTCGCCGGAGCTCGTTGAGGTCTCGGGAGAAGCGAGAGGGTTCTGGTGATGTGAAAGCGTAAAGAAAGGGGGCTAGGAAGGCGAAGCGGTTTATAGAGGAATGATGATCGGGCGGGAATCGAGGCCGTTGGCACTATTTCAAACAATTAAGGAAAGTGGGCTACCTTGGGCTGCCTCGGTGTGAAGGAAATCTGAAAGCCAGATGAGAGAATTTCGAAGTCTTATGGAAAACTCCGAAATTGGGGGCATGTGTTAAACACAAATTTGGTATGGTTCTTTATCAGATTCGGTTAAAGAAAAAATCACAGCCAGATAGCGGGAATTAATCCGGAGGAAGCCGAGTTTGGGAAGGAATCGTAAAGACCACGGAAAGGCAGTTAATATCTTGTCTATTAATTAGGCAATATTAGTATTTGTTCTTTTAGGAAACCTGATCTCGTGTCCGATCGGGTAGTATTAGTGTTTTCCTTCTGTAATTAGGAAATCGGCAAAAACGTGTTGACACCAAAAATCACCAGCAACGTTGAGAACGAGCTGAGGACCTGGTTCGATGCACTAGACACGCGAAGGCCTGGGAGATTTGCTTAACTCCAGTGTAGGTCTAAATTTGAGGTTCGTAAGCGTGCCAGTCAATTTGACCCTGCAATTGACAAGGAAATAGAAATATTAGACCAGTGAGCCCAATCAGCTGGAAGCCAATTTGGACTCGTTCATCAGCTGATAGCCGATATGAACTAAAGCACTTATACATCGACTGGAAAACCGATGATGGCAATAAATAGGTAAATAAATAATCAACGCGACTACAAAATAGAACATGTGCATCGGCTAGAAAACCGACGATAGTGTAGATAATCAGAAATAATAAACAATGCAGTCGGCTTAAAAGATAACTTGTTGACATAGGCACTCCGATAAAGACATTGCATATACACCACATCGGCTTTAACAAGGATAAAATCTATCATTATCATATTGTAGGTCAACTTAACTGATGCAGCACAGAATAATAATAATAAAAGAAAGCTTCGATGAGCCCCGATAATCTAATGCAATTGGTGATGTATTATAGATAACTTATCGGCTATACACTCGGATAAGACCTGCGTGAAAATCATCAACCTAGCAGGAACAACTTATCATAGCAGTTTAGTAGTTCGGACCTAACCGATGCAGTATAAACTTGATGATAATTACACCCAGTAAAGCTGATAAATCTACTCAGTGTGATGTGATATACCTAATCAGACTAAGAGATCAAACCTATACTAATAGCAAGCGAGACGAATAAGAACTCGTGGTGCGACTACCGTAGACCGACTAGAATATCGACCTAACCCGAGGAAGTCCTAGCCGATACGATATCGGGGTAACGAAGACTTACCCTTCGCAGGAGGTGAACTTAACCGATGCAGCCCGACTCGAGAAGCAAGAACCCGTTGAAAGGATGGCGATGCGCCAAATTTAAATATTGATCTGTGAGATGTTTTTACAAGGTCACGGACATAATGTATTTATACCCCTGAGTTGAAATACAAGTTCCTTATTGGACACGACACACGATTTCTAATACAGAAGGAAAACAAACTAATAATACCCGATCGGACACGAGATCAGGTTTCATAAAAGAACAAAATACTAATATTGCTTAATTAATAGACAAGAATATTAAACTGCTTCGTGGTCTTTACGATTCCTTCCCAAACTCGGCTTCCTCCGGGATTAATTCCGCTATCCTGGCTGTGATTTTTTCCTTAACCGAATCTGATAAAAGAATATACCAAATGGTTAACAAGATTCTACTAGAAATTTTACCGCTGTATTTTTAAGAATTTTTTAGGTACGCCTATTCACCTCACCTTAGACGACAATCAACAGTGATTTTAAGTCGCAGGGGTGATGAGTGGGGAGGCGAGGCTTCCCGGGCACCGATGAGCTGACCCCGCTGTCGCAGCTGCTGGTGCCACAGCGTTGGCGTTCTGCATCCCCCCGGATTGGGCAACGCTGCTGGAAAACGTGCACCGGGGTGTTGGCGGCAATGATGTCTCGGGACTGTGCGTCGCCGTTGTTGTCTTCGGTGTTGGCGTTGCATCCTCGTCGATTTGGGAAGACAAAAGAGAAGAAGGTGGACTGGCTATGAGGGAGGGAGAAAAGGGATGTAAGCAGGTGCCAAAATGGAGTGGTCAGGGCACCGATTTTTCTCTCCAAATGGGGTGTTCGGTAGAGAAGGCATTTCCCCGTAAATTATTTTGAGGTGCCAACAAATAGTGCACGGGTGTTGCTTGAGTTATTGTAAAAATCCATGTGGTGAGTAGATCTTGGTGCAGAGCACAGAAGATTCCTCTCATGGCCAATGTACTACAATTTCATTCTATATACATCTACCCCGAGCTATATTACCCTCTTAATAACATAAAAATACATGTCCTAAAATCCTTCCAAAGCTTGAAAAAAATTGACTCCATATAAAAATAACGATAGGACCATCTTGCAGCACATGAAAATAAGGATAATGGTCGCTTCTCTAAGAAATAATAACATCATTAATCAAACATAGATATTCAAGATCCCCTTCCCAACAACAAAAATTCAAAAGATTCCAAAACTACGGTACGGGTAGGAGGCAAAAAGAAAATTCTCCATCTTGTTCGTCAAACCACATAACCCATTCACAATAAATCGTATAAACACATTAGACACAACGACGCAAAACCGCTACGTCAACCATCTGGAGAAATAGAAAAGCCCCACACACTACGGCTTGAGGCTGAAAAGTGATTTACAAGACCTAACTATTATTATCTAAGATTACGACCCTAGTTTGACAAAATGGGAGGAAAAAAAATAAAATGTGACCAAAATCAGCGGCTCTTCGGAACCGCGCACGAATTAAATCTATTGTAAAAGCCAAGGGGCGCGTCGACAGAGCGCCACATGGCTAAAACAAATGTCCCGCGTAGAGGTCATGCAGCCAGCTTGGTGCTACATGCTTTGTTTACAAACTAAGGAGAGTGACAGTGCATGGCGTAACATAAATGGGTTCAACAAATTAATAAAAGCGGGCGTTTTTTCTTCTTTTATTCGTGCCGCCAGTCTGGCCGCGTGCAAGTGCTGTCGACTGCCATCGGCCCTAGGATAGTCATCATCTGTGGACCGTGACCCAGGCGGCTCATGCGCGCCGCGTCGGTCTCTCCAAATGCGCAGAACTAAACTAACGGAGATTATTCCAACGGGAAGCGCTACCCTGCGTGATTCCTTGACTGGTGGGCGCCGAACTATCTGGCCCATGAAGTGTCAGAAGAGGGTAGAATGGGGTGTGTAGGAATCTCAGGCAACGCATCGAGGCGAGCCGCAGTCCGCCGCATCCGAACGCTTGTTTACTCCAGCGAACTTGTGGCTCCTGTGACTGAAATGTGGGGTCAGCTCTTTTGGGATGGCCCACCGTCAGTGACTGTAAATGGAAACTGACGTGGTGACTGAGGGACAGCTCAAATGCCGACGGATGGAATCACGCGCGGAAGCAAACGACAAAGAGAGAGAAGAGAGAGGACCCACATTTCTTTACGCGACGGCACGATCCCTAGCGGGCCGGTTGAAAATGCGCACCGACACGTGGGGGTCACCAGCAGTGGGCTCGTCGCAACATCAAGCTCGGCGTCGGGCCGCCGGCTCAGAGTCGGCCACGCGAGGAGTCTAGAGAAACGACAACTCAGCATAACTAATAACAACAACCCACCGGACCGCACCGTCACCAAGTATGATCGGCCGGCCTAT